>JADDOH010004658.1:0-44816 GCA_016648135.1 Agrypnia vestita
GCTACATGAGATAAAGATCGTTTAGGAGATATTCCGACAACCAATTAATAATAGATTCTCTGACAAAGATCCTAGAGACAAACATTTTTTTATTTAATTTAATTATACTTACATGAGTCAATATTTCATTTTTTAAACTGCAGAATAATATAGGTATTATATATGGGAATATGGAATATTTTCGTTGTATTACATTTTTTATTATTTTAACTTTTCACATTCATAGAACAATCCATATTAATATTTACATATACCATCCACCAGACGATATATGAAAAATTGAGTTTTTCCTAAATAAATTATATCACATAAAAATATATTAATATTATTCGACTTAATATTTGTTTGCTATTCTTGCAACATAAAAAAAAAATCGTAAAACGCCTTTTACAGACAATAGATGTCAATAGGATAAAAATTATTGTACAAATATACATAATAAACAAAAGGTGGAGATGTTCAAGTAATATTGCCGATGGATTATTGAAATCTTGAAGGCAACTTTTTGAAGAAGAGCAGATGTTTATCAGAACATTGAAACTGGGGGATTCTAAAATTACCGCCGTTCTGCTGAGACTGTAGCGAGTTTAAGGAGTTATATAGATTATGGCATCTAGAGTTCAGCCTCCATTATTTCAGCTATTTTAAGAGCCATCATTGTATTCGATCGTCATTATGCATTGTGCAGAGCAGTCGTGGTAGCTGATAATGATAACACCACAGGTAAAACTATCCGCCGCCAAAGATTACCGATTATAATTTAAATTAAGTTAAGCAGTTGAAAAGAAGAGAACAGATACGATGCGTGTATACTCGTCGAATCCAGGGAGCGGAATTTGCTGTAGATGTCCGATTGGAGTTGCCAAAGCCGGCGTTCGAAACAGATCCATATAAAAATATTGGGAAGATTAGTGTTCTGACAATCTTCAACTTAGTGGACCTGCTGATGTTTTTGAAATTTTTTTCACTTTTCAGTGGTACCGGTAATCGATTCCTAAAAGTATGTTTTGTTTATTTACCGGTATTATCGATAATTTATAATGTTATTCGAAATAGTGAATCCTCTGACTATCCCCGAGATGATATTAGGTCCTTACATATGAAATTGGCGTTTAGTATGGGAGGAACATAAAGCCGATTTTTTTTTATTATAATATATTTATTTAATCAAAGTATGTACCATTGCTATCTATGCACTTTTGCCATCTCATAGGTATTTCATCGATCCCTTTACTAAAAAAACCATTCGGACGGGAATCAATAAAATCTTTGAAGGCGGTTTGGACTGCCCCATCGCAGTTGAATTTTTTCCTTTGCAAGAAGTTATCCAAATTTCGAAAAAAATGGTAATCTGTTGGGGCAAGGTCCGGAGAGTACGGTGGATGTCTTAGACATTCCAATTGAAGCTTCTCTAATTTGGTAGCCGTCTGTTGTGCAGTGTGTGGTCTAGCGTTATCATGAAGCAGCAGTGGCCTAGAGCGATTTACCAGCCTCGGTTGTTTTTGGAGTCAATTTTCGAATTGGGGACAGGTTTGGCTGGTCGGCAGGGTTTCAGCCATTGCGATGAGCGCTTCCGATATCGTACAGGATCCACTTTTCATCACAGGTAATGATTCGATTTAAAATCCCTTCATTATTGTGCCGGTTGAGTAATGCAACGCAGCAGTCAACGCGCGTTTGTTGATTTGCTTCACTCAATTCGTGAGGTACCCACCTTTCAAGCTTGTTCACCTTACCAATTTGCTTCAAGTGGATTAAAACAGTTTTATCACTAACACCGCAGCCTGCAGCTAACTCGGATATGGTTTGCGATGGATTCACTTCCACAATAGCCTTCAATTCTTCATTATCAACTTTGGTCTCCGGCCGTCCACGGGGCTTGTTCTGCAGGTCGAAATTTCCAGAACGAAAACGTTGGAACCAAAAACGCACTGTGTTTTCTTTTGCGGCACCGTCGCCATACACATCATTAATCCTTCGAGCCGTTTCTGCAGCACTGGTGCCACGGTGGAACTCGTACTCGTAAATAACGCGATATTTCAAGTTTTTCATTTTGTAAACTGAGTGACGCAAAGAAAAAAACAATTGAGGAAAAAACAAATAATTATAATTTTCAAAACACAAATACATGAGTAAATAGCTGTATAAATATTTGGAATTCCTAACCAAAGAGAAGATATTTGAGATCAAATTTGCCAGTACGGCAAAACGCCAATTTCATATGTAAGGACCTAATATTTAGGAATCTAATATGTACGGTAACCGGGTTTACACGCTTGTAACATACCCAAGCTGGTCGGCTAGATCTATATTTCATGTTCTGGCCCAGATTCCGAGTCGTGAGGGAAAGCAAATAGTTAATGATGAATGGCTCCCAGCAATAATTGTCTCCTTTGAAATGAGCGCCTGCCTGCGAAGGCGTCTCGGGAATCTCCGCGATCTGCCGGAAGAGTTATTTTTGCCATTATTTATATCGCATTCTTTAAAATATTTACACGAGAAGTGTAAAAAATACTCTCCTAATCTGTAAAATCAAGAGAGAAAAAATCACGATTCTGCAACGCTAATTATTAAGAATGAACATATTTCTTTAATTAAACGCATCGCATAAATCATTGCAATCTATAACAAGCTTATAGAAACATTTTAAGACGATGATGAAGATAACGTAATTTAAATAAATGGAGATCAATGGACAGCAATCCCAACTCCACTCCCCTGTTTCGACGAGTTAACGCATCGTATCTTTTCTTTCTGTGTAATTTAACTTACAACTTGTAACAATTTTCAACTGTTAAATTATAATTCACGATAATAGAATCTAAAAAAGTGCTGCAGATTCTCTGTAAAGCTTCATAAGTGCTTTATCCATCCAGTGCATTAAGATAAGATAAGGAAATTTTCATTTTTTACTATATTATAGAAGGAAAAAATATTCGTTTCCGCATCTTATATTCCAATAGAAGATTATGGAAAGCGGGAGCATCAGAAAAGAGTTTTGGGGGTTTTGGTTGAGGATGTGTGATGTAACTGGAGAAGCTGCTTTTTAGGGTCACCACCCGTCTCCCAAGTCGTGAAATGCTTGATGATTTTATACGCTCTATAAAACCATTACAAGCTATATATGAGTACGATTACAAAGACAAGAATAGATACTCGATGGACTAGAGCCTTCAGCCTACGCCGGAGGTCTCTGAGAGACTGACATGCCCGTATAGGGCGTTGGTTGGTTTATATACAGTTTCCGAACAAAAAAAGTCCGTGTGTGTCCGAGGTGATTGCTCGGTCATTCTGCTGTATGGTAGCGCGTGTCCTCTGTCGGTGTCGACCTTCGCCACCTCAGGTTGTTCCTCCGGGACCGCTGCCCTTATTATTTTGTCTATCCTGCATTTTCGTATTGGTATGCGAGTCGTTGGCTCGTTCATTGCTTCGATGTATTGGTGGGTCCTGTTGGGTTCGTCGCCGAGGTTGACGTCCAGCGTTCACGTGCACTCTTTTTGGTGACCGCTACCGTTTCTGTGCTTTTGTTTTTGTGTTGTCTTTATCCCTGCAGGGGTGGATGATCTCCCACTGTCCCCGTGTCAATCAGATGCACCGGGTGATTTTATTTATCTGTCTTTATTATTGCCTTTGTCATATTATTGTATAATTTTTTTCTAAATAAAGACGCTCGGACAGTGAAGGGTTTGGGCCGCCGACTCTCCAGGTCGCAGGGATGCGTGTTGCCCTGCCTGCGGCTTGGCGAGGAGGCTGCGTTTAGCATTAAAATAATGCCAACTAGGCGGCGAACGTGCTGGGCCGATATGGACGCTCTGCGCATAACACGGCCCAGGGTGTGTGGTGGGTCCCGTATGGGTGCGTATGTACCCACAGAGTCATGTCGTGATTGAAAAGATATTAAAAATAGTACTACGTAAAACATCCAACACAAAGTACAAAGGCTTTATTCTGAATGGCAAATGGTCATATCATTATTGCCGACTTCCGATAGAAGATGGAACTTTGGAAGATGGAAGAAGAAGAAGACAAAGAAATTTTCGAGTTCAAATACAAGGAAGAGGTATCATTGATTGGCATGGCAGTAACTTTGTGGTGTGACATAATTAAATTGTTGTTTACATCTATTTTGAAAAGAACCTCTCGAAACTATAGTCGTGATAAAAAAACTAATTTATTTGTGCAATACAAGGAATAGTTTATTTTTAAATAAACGAAATTAATTATTTATACCTGATGAGGCCAAGAGGGCCTTTCTCGAAACTATACCTAGTGGTAATTTAATTTAATTTTTTAATTTTTTTTTTTATTATGATTAACAAAGACAATTTTATATACCTACGATATTTAACAATAACAATAACAATAACAATAACAATAACAATAACAATAACAATAACAAAAACAATAACAATAACAATAACAATAACAATAACAATAACAATAACAATAACAATAACAATAACAATAACAATAACAATAACAATAACAATAACAATAACAATAACAATAACAATAACAATAACAATAACAATAACAATAACAATAACAATAACAATAACAATAACAATAACAATAACAATAACAATAACAATAACAATAACAATAACAATAACAATAACAATAACAATAACAATAACAATAACAATAACAATAACAATAACAATAACAATAACAATAACAATAACAATAACAATAACAATAACAATAACAATAACAATAACAATAACAATAACAATAACAATAACAATAACAATAACAATAACAATAACAATACAATAACAATAACAATAACAATAACAATAACAATAACAATAACAATAACAATAACAATAACAATAACAATAACAATAACAATAACAATAACAATAACAATAACAATAACAATAACAATAACAATAACAATAACAATAATAATAGGTCTTTGTTTCAGATTTTTGAGAATAGATTTTCACCTCGCCATATAGATACATATACATATAAGTAAAAATAGAAAACCAAAAACAGACATACAAGTAGAATAAGAAATAAAAACATGTCTAAATTAAAAATAGAAAGTAGAAAATAATAATAAAAATAGATAAATACATAAAAAATAATGGAGAACAGTCACTGTTGCATAATTGTTGTCCATCTTTAATGCATTGGGGAGTCAAGCCACATAGCAGCTGCTTGAATAATGGAGTTGCTAGACCCCCACATCATCTTTCTTGCGCTAGCTATCTTCAGTCGTTGGAGAGTAGCAAAGCCATGGACCCTGTGTTCTGCGAACATATGAGATGCACTGCAACGCCAAGGTAGATCGAGCACTATCCTGAAGGCATTATTATATCGCACTCTCATAGAGTTATAGGACAGCAGAGTGTGTCTGCACCACAGTTCACTTGTGTATAGAATATTTGATTAAAATGTAATAAAAATCCCCACATCACGCGATTAACGACATAAAATCCACTACGCAACAAAATTTGTTTATCATATCTTATACTTATATACCCCTTTTGGCATATTCAGAATAACATTTTTATTGTAACGGAAGTTGCGCAGGCAGTATGTAGCATAAGAAAATGTAACGGAAATGCGATACCAGAACTAACGACGGAATATTGAATACTTATCAGCTGTCAAAATTTGTTCACATGCGAGTTCACGAATGTTTCGGTCGTTCTTTAAAAATGTTTTTGTTTGACACCAAGCCAATAAGGATAAAAGGTGATATTCGATAAATTATTTATTGCAAAAGCGACGTCTTTGTCAGATATTCGTTTTCAAATCAAAAAACACATTTATTCATTCGACATTCAATTCAAGTTGTATAGTTTTGAAACTTATGAATGCAGAACCGTTTTAGGCCAAAACTCGATAAAACATGAGAGTGGGTAGATACTTTTGAAAAGCAACAACGTCTCAACAACGAAGCCATATTTAATTCTTGTCAGCTGTCAGATTCCGTTTACATGCGAGTTCACGAATGTTTCGATCGTTTTTTAAGAAAGTTTTTACTTACTCCAATTATTTTAAACATCGAGGTTTAATAAAACAAAATAATGGACAATGATTTTTACAACTCAATAGTTAGAGCGCCATTAATGTATAATTTTGTCTTTATTTAAGTTTTCAAGTATAACTTCTACCGCGCATACAGTAGGTACACGCACGATTTTTTTTATGTAACGCAAATTATCGACAGTTCTTTTATGATATCTACATATCTATTGTTTAATTTTTACGTAATGTTATTCTTATTTAACTATTAATTACTTTGTTATGTTATTTTACTTAACTATTATTTTAAAATAAAACACAAATTACTTTGTTTTCACCACTATATTAGATTAAAAAATCTACATGTTTCGAGAGCAATGTTCTCTTCATCAGGATTATTACACAATAATCCTGATGAAGAGAACATTGTTCTCGAAACATGTAGATTTTTTAATCTAATATAGTGGTGAAAACAAAGTAATTTGTGTTTTATTTTAATAATAATGTCACCACAAAGTTCAAGCCTTCATACAGAAGAAGATAAAATATTCTTCGAACAGTTAACTATTATTTTCTTTTGTTTACTTTCCATCAAGTTTAATCCCGTTCTCACATCAGAGACAGTGACGTGGTTATGTGTCTTTTTTCTCTCTGTGGCGTAGAGAGATTTCGCTTAAGCATTATAAAATAATGCCAACTGGATGGCAAAAGTGTAGGGCCGATTTGGGAGCTATTACTCATAATACAGCCCTGGATCTGTGTATGGTCCCACTTACCAGTTAGTTAATGACCTGAAAGGTAGTCCTATTGAGACATTAAAGTACAATTTAAAAACTCTTTATGGCACTTAACATATTACTTATTAAGTTTTTATGGTTGAGAAATTTCAAAAATTATAGAAATAAAATTAAACGTTATCAAACATCATAATTTCGTTGTCTGCCCGTCTGTCCCCGTAACTTTGTGTAGCGTCTAAAAAACAAATTAAACGGCCGGAGATGGGGCTTGAACCCCAGGCCAGCAAACCCGAACGGCCGCTCTATGCATGTTGCTACGGTCGCCTTTCCGTGGACCGCCAAAAATATATTATAAATATATACTAGGGCTTAGCAAAGACGCGAACCAATGTTCAGTCATTTTTGATGGGTTACAGTTAGTGTTATTAATAATGTTATACGAGACCTAAATACCGCACAAATATAGTGTGCGTTGGTTTCCTCTATTTGTTTGTCGCTTGTTTTTATAAATCCAATGATGTCTATTTGACTTATCTGTTGAGATAAATCATTGCATAATTGTAGTCCTTTACAAAATAGTCGTGATAGCGATTTTTTGTTCACGCAGATGTTGTTCATTGGCGTATCTTCTCTGCAGCATCCTTAGGGACTAGTTCAGTCGTTTAAATTTCAACAAACAAAACAAACAAGTCTATTGTTTTTTTTAATTTAATAACTCATATTGTGTGTGTGTGTGTGTGTATTATAAAGTAAAAATTAAATTAAAAAAACGAAAAGTTATTTATTTTTATAAATCTGCTTATGTTTGGAAGCAGCGTGTTGAAAATTACTTGCTTAATCTTTATATATAATTTTTTTAGTAACGATAAGAAAGAAAAAACATAGATGTCAATATTTTATACCTTTACAACATGTGATACATTCCTGCCCTCGGGAACGCATCCTTAAATAAAGGGAACGGTGGTTTCAGATACTGTTCAGCTTAATACTAGGTGGAACCCGTCAAAAATAATGGTTCTTTTACATGCCGGTTCCTAAAAAATAAGTATTTACTTATTTATAGCCGACACCCATGAAATAGTAATAACGACTTTTATCAAAATATTTGAAATTGTTTGTATATGTTTCCCCTGTCGGCAATTAAATGTATTGTTCTAAACCCTGGCGATTAGGCGGAACATTAAATGGTTCGCGACTTTGCTTTGTCTTATTTGTACTGTACTTTTGACGGGTAATGCAGGCTCGGCGATATCAACATCTTTATCGTTGCCTCCTTCAGGTTTGCTGGCCCGGGGTTCAAGCCTTATCTCCGGTCGTTTAACTTCATTTTTTTAGCCGTGAATTCGAAAGAAATTATGGACTATTAAGTGTCGGGATAACAATCTTAAGATCCCAATATTACTATTTTCGGAATACGGCCGAATAACTCAAAATGTCTGCCGTCTAAGATGGATATATGGATTTCCTTATAAATATATATCGATTACAATTAAATAAATTTTCCCTTCTCCATGTGACGCGGTTAAATGGGGTTGGTATTCATTCGTTGTATTATGCGGCACGTCAGATATTCAAGTTACATGAAATAGAAGTCTTTGGTGTTTTATCATTTTATAAATCTAATTAACTTTGTAGTAAGCGGTATCAAGACAAAGAAATATGCCTTATTTGATCAGCAATAAAAGTTTTAAAGTTATTTTTATAAGTATATTTATTTTCTTGTATGAATAAATATTTTAATGAATAACTTCGATTATTTTCAAAGCGGCGAACATTCCGCAACTTTCCGTAAATTTTGCAGGTTATCAGTAAATATTTTTATTTCAATAAAGTCTGCCAGATAATAGAAAACTTACTGCATTTAAATTTTATTTATTTTACTTTTTTAGAAATTGACTTATAAAATTATAATTTCCTAAAAGTTTCGTACGTAAATAAATAATATAAGAAAATAAATTACGTATAATTTCACACTAAATATTTAAAATTTAAATATAACTAAAACATAACGTAAATTAAATGTTTCATTTTCCATACAATACTTTTTTAGTTTAGTTACATCCTGCAGCTTTGACGACAAAAATTCATAATACTAATTTTTTTTTGATTTCAGAAAATTTGCTTATTTTGAGTAACTACATTTCCAACCTTCACGTGTTCTACTCATATCGTGAAAAAATTGAGTGCAAGTTAACACGAACCACGTTCGGCTAGTAAATTCTTAGACACGTTTTTTATCACAATCGCTCATATTCGTTCCACTGTTCAGCATTAAAATGGATGTTAATTTTTAAAAATATCGTCAAAATTTATTGATTTTTTTTCCTTTTTTTTGTTAACTACGGAAACGTTTGAATCATTCCGTTTAATATACTGTTACAAATTCATCACTGGGATTCTATTACAAACTACTTTCTATCAATGAACATTTTATTTATTTGTAATTTAATACGTAAATGAGAAAGTTAAACCATTCTAACATTGAACTACCTACATAAAAATATATTTAGATACTATTATGATGTGAAAAATAATAATATTGTAGCCTTGTTATTTTCATTCGTGAATTACTTATTTAAATATAATTAATACAAATTACAAATAGAGGGACAGGTGGAAAGAAAGTTTAAAGTAAAATAAACAAATGACTTTAAAGCAAACATTTTTTAATATAGGGTTTTTTATTCTCTTTTAAGTATAAATCTTTAGATTTGTCTTTTAAATGCCGGAAGAATGAAAACTGGAAACTTTTTGCAAGGGAGGGAAGATAGCCTCATAAAAATTGGGGTAAATCCACAATTGATCGTTTCTAAACATTTATTCAACTCCCTTATATTTATTTTTAATCATGTATATACTTCCAATTTTAATTTTAGTATACGTTGTATCCTGATGAAGAGCTCATTGGCCCCGAAACATGTTGATTAGTCAGTAAATAGTGGTTTTAAACAGCGTTTTCTCTATATTTTTATGAGTATGTTTTAAAAACACGATGGGTTTTATCCACAAAGGGTTAGTCATCAGTTGAGATACATTATGGATGTCTCACAGAGACGAAACTATTTATATGGGAAATCATGTATGGAAGTCTTTATTGGGTATCCAAGGGATTAAGACCTTACGTGCTTACGACCTGTTTTAGTTGGCATAAACCATGCTTTCCCATATAGCTTCATGTCTGTGATGATTGATTACCATACACTAAAAAAGCGAAAGACATGGAAATATAAAATCACCAAATCAAAACTTTGGATTCCCTTCAAAAGATGGCGATGAAAATCATGATATGTTACGTCAAATTTTACAGACGAATGGCTAAATATACTTGACCAATAATACTGGAGACAGGATAAGGATTACTAATTAAATATGTGATCAAATATGTATAAAATGACGAATGTTTAGGAAGAGAACAGTCGAGCAGTTTTTGGAGCATAACAGAAGCAGAAGCTACCGACAAATAAAGCTACCTGGCACAGTATAAGGAAAAATAAAGTGTAGGTGTACGTTTTTTACAAGCATAACGTAAGTAAGGAAATGTCAACATACACAGGAAATAAAATAGAAAGTCTCCAACCAACTACAACCAAAGAAATAGAACTGATTATAATAAGTTTAAAGGAAGGTTCACCGCCAGGATACGACAAATATACAGCCAAAACCATAAAGTTTACAAGAGATCAAATATCAAAACCTCTTTTACGTATAATACATTTAAGCTTAGAAATCGGAATATTTCCATCAAACTACAACGAGCTATTATTACACCCATATACAAATCAGGCAATCCTGAGGAAATTACAAATTATAGACCTATTTCGCTTATTTCAAACTTTGGAAAAATCACAGAAAAAAATGTCAAAAAAAGATTATCCCAATACATCAGAGAAAACAACTTAATTAATGAAAACCAATTTGATTTCACAGAAAATAAAGGTAGGTGCACAAGATGCGATTGGCAGACTACCTGCCATTATCCTTGATTCTCTAGATACATCTCAGAAATGCATTGAAATTTTCATTGATCTTAGAAAAGTCTTTGACAGTATTTCCCACAGTAAACTAATAATAAAATTAAAATCCGTAGGAATATAAGATAAATTTTTATACTGGATCCGATGCTATCTGCACGAAAGGCCACAAAATGTAAAAATTAACGGGACATTAAGCCAGCCCTTACTTTGGAGTACCACAAGGGACAGTTCTGGGTCCACTCCTATTTATAATATACGTCAATGACATCTTCAAACTTAATCTGACGGATAAAATCATATCATATGCAAACGACACAGCCATTATTATAAGCGAACCAGACTGGAACACAGTAAATAAACACATCGGAGCTATTGATTCTCTCTGTCTATCTGATATAAATTTGCATGTTAAACCACGTATAAGAAACCCTGAGTTCTTCAGAATAAGTCAGCACACTAATAATGTCGGTTACTTTTCTCCCATTACAAGGTTGTGTCGCACATATAATTTGTATTGTGCCGACCCTAACATTGATGCTCATATTCTTGCAGACACGTTATCTTCGTTCAAAAACTCACTCATACACAACATCCATTTTCTAAACGACGACATGAACCTATAGATCATTAAATACTAATCGCACTACACTCAAACACAAATATATAATATACATAAATGTACATGTGAATTATAATTAATTACAAAAATACATATTACTAGAGCATGCCGAAGACACTTGTAATTGGGATAATGGGCATAGTCTTCACTACAATGTTTATTATCTGAGTGTCATGTACCCATTATCCTGTTAGTGTCTCTAATAAATAAAAAAATAAATAAAAAAAAATAAAAAAAATAAAAAAATAACTTCATTAATAATAGTAAAATAATTTTGTAGCATTGTTTATATTAATAAAAGTATTCACGTATAAAACCACTATTAATTGATTAATCAACGCGTTTCGGACTAATCAATGGTCCCTTCATCAAGATACAACGTGCACTAAAAATTTTAATTGGAAGCATAGACATTAACAAAAACGAAAAATAAATATGTAGGAGATGGAAAACAAATCAGGAACTAACGTAAAATAAATTAAAAAGGTAACAATTTAGAAAAAGTTCTTGGAAGAAAATGAAAATTTTTATCTGCTATTAATTTAAGTAGCTTGTTGATGTAGTGGTCGTGACTCTCGCCTAGTGATCCACTGGTCGGTGGTTCAAGGATACCAGTAAGTTTTTTTTTCTTTTCTTTTTTTTTTCTATTTTCGAAGTGCGAGCGTTTAGTTTTGATTGAAAATAATAAGAATATTGTTGCGACACGTTTACCGTGTTCGCATCATCATTTTAAGAAATAAATAAGTAAGCAAAAATAACACACTTATGTTATTTGTATAAAAAATTTCTAAACCTTTGTTATTATATAAAAAAAAATTAAAATTGCTGTCCCCGAAAATTGTTGATTATTCACATGATTTAACATAAATATCATAATTTTATCAGTCGTACAATTGCAAATTTTCAAAATGTCATTCTTCCATCCCTCGCTCTTCATACATGACCATTGTAAAGAACGGAAAAAATTAAATAAATAACGCTACTTAGTAAAACAAAGTACATTTTTATTCCTTTTTTGCTCGGTGATCGCTATTTGTTTTGCATAGGTTCTGCATTGCTTTCGCTGGCTTTTGGCACGCGCAGTCGGCATTACAGCAATTTCCCACGCGATGTAATTTTTCACTATTGTTTTCCGAAGGTATCCCACCAAAGAGCCCCTTTGAGCTGTCTTCAAGAACAATTAACCAGTAAAATGAAGCGATTCAGTAAAAAGGTGTCTAAATTGTAAAAAAACATTACTTGGATGTATCGCTTTAACGTGATTTCCTTTTACTTGTTCATTATTTTGATTCTCGGCAAGAGGTTTTATGTTTCATTGGGTGGTTATCCAAGTGTTACGTTGTCTCCGTATATTTTTTCTTCATTCATTGTTAAGCTTCATACCTGATATGTGATCGAACGCGGTTAGTCATTTCAGTGAGTTCGGTTTGGTTGGTTATTTTTTAAACGTTTCTAGTGGACTTTTTTAATCAGAAAAAATACGAAAAAAGGCAGTGACAGCTCATGTGACAAAAATAGTGCTTATAATTGTGGAACATTCTATCTATTGAAAAAAATGTTCGATTAATATAATTACAAAGACATTGTTGAAGGTTTAATTTAATTTTAATATCGCATTGAAGGTTTGAATTTAAAATCTCTTTGCTTGGTGATTTTACTGAAATATCTGCATTAGAACAGGTACAACATGTAACGCGTATTCGATCTTTTAAGTAATTAAGTCATTAATTATTATTTCTGAACATTTAAATTCATATCTATCCAAGTTTTACCACTTTGGATTTGGAATTTTAAATAATTAAGTTTTTGTGTTCACATTGCCAAGACAAAATAACAGAAAACGAAGTATATCTAATTAATTATCAATCAGTTGTATTGTTTACTTTCTTGAAATCATTTATATATATATTTCTTTTTATAGACGATCAGTTACTTGTATATGGTTTTCGCATCACTCATTGATCATGAAATAATCATTGATTAAAATATATTTATGTGCGTCATTTTTTAAATAACATCGACGCAATCATAATTTAATTTATAAATAGTATTAAATATGAAAACTTTTTTATAACTAATTTTTAACTTTTAAATAAATAAAATCATTCGTAAAGATCTTATATTTTACCTATATTTAAGGCGAATGCTATTTTTATGAATATTAAAATAGAGATTACACTAATTAATATATTTTTAATTCTTACCGAGCTATTAAAACCACATTATAATTATCTTACATACAGAGATTATCTTTAAATTTTTTAGTTTTCCGAATGATTCCAAATACAGTAAGTACTTTTGAAAATATAATTTTTCGGTATTGGGATTGAAAAACTCTTTCCATTTTACATTGAAAGTTATTTAACAATCGCAATGATACCCCAAACAAAACATTCAATGGTTACATTTGAATATACATTGCGCTATCAGAAATCTTTAAAAGTATCGTTAGTGCAAGTGGAGAGACGGCCAAAATAAATATCATTTTTTAAATTTAAAGTTTAATAGACAACGTTTAAAATAAATATCTAATGCAGGTAACGTTTTCATTTTTGGAGCTACTGTTGAAGCTGACATTTTACCTAAGCGCTCCATTAGATAAGGGCTTAGAATTGTGTCTACGAGAAAGTTATTACTTTGAATCATTTTTAATGAGACTTCCTGTTATATTGAAAGAAACCGCATTAAAATATTAATGGTGGGATTTATATTGCTTTTTGAACCGATGTTCATTTCCACGTAAAAAATAAAAACAGCAAAGTGTTCAATTTGTACCATCCGTTTATTGCATCAATTAACTCATAAAAATGAGATTATAATACGATTAGGATCGTTACTTTCAGTTTTCCGTTTTGAATGTCTTCACTCTCGGCGTTCAGCACCCATGGGAAACGGAATCTTTACCTGTATCCACAATAACAGTTGCATATGAGATTTCGCAAGTCCCAGTCGCGGTGCCCGGCCGGCCATTGTAGCTGTTGACATGTGGGAAAGTTCCCGCCGAAACGTCGCAAAAAGCGCGGGAACACGGAAAACGAACAATGCTCTCCGATTCTGTTTCGAATAATCCAGATCGGAAAAATTTGCCCCGTGCGTGTGGTAACACCGTTTCGGAAATTGACCGCTTTGCTGGCAAATATAATTTGTAACGGACGCCCGAACAATGGGGTGTTTGGTAATGGGTAGGTACCTATTTGTGGTGTAATTATAATCTTGTCACTATAGAACGCGCGATTAAAATATAGCACTCGTAATTATGACACTTTTTGTAATATGAACGCACCTACACACGAAGTGTGCATTAGTTAGGGTGGAGTCCGTGTCACTCACGCGCGGGTGTTTAGTGGCTGGGCGAGAAGGGGACTCTTGGGAGGGAACAATGAATCTATATTAGCAGCCGTTTACCTTTCCTAATGTATGTATTTGGTGTAATTGAATTCACAATATCGGCTCGTATGTAAATATCAAATCGTCTATTTAAACAAGCATATTGTATTGCTCTGGTTGCACGCTGCACCTTCGCAATTGTTTTACATGTATCATAAACAATAGAACAATGCATTATATTTAGATTTAAAAGAGTTTTTTGTATGAATATTGCAACAATTAAACCTACAACAAACTTGTCTTTGAAAAATATTAATCTATGGGTATTGGCACTTATAGTTTTAGAAGACTCGCGTTCGAAATGTTTGATTTGATTTGAACACTCGTAAAAGAGTTAAGAGTGAAAAATAAAAATGGTGAGCAGAAACTACAAAGTCCAGTCGGACAAGAAGACGACTGAATTATTTGCTAAGAATCCGCACAACAGCTTCGACCATGGGAACACTTCCAACAGAAATGTAACGAGTAACATAGTCAAAGCGAAACAAAATATCTATTACAAACAAACGTCTGTAGGCACACAGTACTCGTCCCCGCAAGTTCCATCAGCTCGAGAAAACTCTTCTCCGAAAGGCAATCATCGCTATACGTACTCCGCTCCAAAACCAAAAACTGACAAATCTTCAGTCATCCCAACATACACCAGCATCATCAATGAAGATCTGTGTTCCAAGATTGATTTCAAAAGTCTCACACCCCTTCCCGAAGGTACAGCTTCTTATACATTCACGTCATCCAATAACGACTCAAATTACGAGTCTAATAGTCAAAAACAGAGGATCAATTGTGTCGACTCTCATTTCTCTCCCAACACTGGGTCATTTTCAAACTCCAGCACGGACACCTTCTCTGTCCAGGGGTACAAGATACGAATTCCTCTGACAAATGTGTCACCTACCAACGTGAGTACCAACAACAACCTTCCCACCATAGCGGAAAGTGTGGTCGAAGACACGGAATATCCCGTTGATGTACAACACTACGGATACACAGCCAAGGATGCCAAGTGCAGCAGGAATGCAACCCTCAAATGCAGAGATGGAGCCGACGAAGGGAGCGAGTGCTATTGCATCGACCACGCTCCATACGGGAGCCACAGAAATGGAAGGTTTCAGTACATCTCAGATCGCCCCCGTGAGATGTCTGACTCCTTGAAGGGAAATAATAAATACAAGTACCAGGTATGTATTTTTATGTTTTTTTTAATACTTATAAAAGGGTTTATTTGTTGTGGTTGTAGATTTCTTTTTTTCTATCAAAATTGGACCGAAAAATTACTGGAAAAAGAGGCTAGGTAAAAGGTTTGTATACGAGGCTATCATTTTTATTTACCTATTTATGTCTACACACAAAGATCATGAATTGGGGTGGGAACCCAATCCTGTACCAAAAATGCAACCAAGATTTGAATCTGGCATCTGTCCCAGGATTACAAAATGCTAAATTTATTTTTAATTTTGTATAGTAAAATTGACCAAAAGAATTTTTTCATTAGGTCTTGATTTAATTTTGTTACCCTAAAATCAAGAAAAATAGTCAAAAATACCAGGATACAGAAACAGTGACACCCACCGCATTCCCAGCGTCGTTTTATGAGCAAAAGCTGACATATCGACTCTATTCATACGTCGCTAGGTTGACCATTTTTTCTGTAAAAGACCGTCTCCGTGTCACATCGTGTAAAGGGCGACGCGACCCGGAGAGACTTGCCTTCCACTCAGACCTCTCCCACACAGAAATAAACATTAATTAGATAAACATACATAGTATTATCAAATATTACAAGTTAAAGACATATATTTACGGTAATAATAGAAGAAAATAGTTATTAGAGTAAAATGAAGAGCCAATCGAGAGAAAAAACAATAAAACCAAAAGAAAGGACACAGAGTTAGGGGGGGACAGTGAGGGAGCGAAGGTATTCGGACTCACTTCCTAAACGGAAAGTGGTCCGTATACCACGGGTCCACAGTCCGCAGAGGTTCAAACCACGGAGCAGATCCCAACGCGACACCCACCTCCTGACGAACTCTCGGAAGAGAACGAGGATCGTAGCATTCGTGATGAGGTCACTGTTTCGTGGGGAACGGTGTCCCACCCCCTACATATGGATACAGAAACACCGTAAACTGGATCGGAATACGGTTAATTCATATAATAGATGCATTCCGTCACTATCTAAGTGTATCTTAAATAACACCACCGCGCCAGCTCAATTTGATGATACTCAAAAAGCATTATTTCAAAATATGCAAATTACAAGATTTAGAAACTGCCTATTTGTATAAGGTTGGAACCGGACAAATCAGCGAAACTCCGTGTTTTTCTTTATTTATCTGTTACGAGCTGCACCATTTCCCCTTGCCCCAGGCTGGTCCTGGTTCCTATAAATACTAGTATGTTCAAGTATTTTTTTTAATTTTCTTTTTCTTAAAAAAATAGAGATGCGAACAAGGAATATTTGTCAGATCAATATTCTTACTATTTTCAAACTAAGCTAAACGTTTGTGCTGTGAAAATAGGACTAACTTGCTCATCTGGAGTGAAGTTCGAACCCGCGACCTTAGGATCACGAGGCGAGAGTCCTAGCCACAAGACCAACAAGTTTCTATTTATTTATTTGATTTATCATTAAAAAGTACGTGGAGTGCTCACGGACTTTATTCATGATGATGGTAGAAAAATAAGTACTATCATGAAGTATTTCTAATTTTTTCTAAAGCAAAATAAAGAAGATATGAAAAAGGTTGTATAAATCGTAATAAAAATACTTTAGATACTTTACATAATAGCTACTAGCTAGATATATTAATATTATTATTATGATAAATATATTCTATGACGCTGATGCGAGAAAAAATTACCAAATACACTCATCAACTGCTGAGATTACATAGACTGGGCGATGAGTACGGTTAGTTTGTAGATGTATTCCGCGATAGCTTGACTACTTTTGAATTGAAACATGCAGTCAATTCTGAGACAGTGATAGATTTTATATTAAAATCTGCTTATGTTTTACTGGTTTGTTGGCCATTTTCATTTTTACATCATATAGTGTTTTATTTAATCAATTTTCTTTGTATATATACAATATTTTTTAATAATTTGCCGAGTCATTTTAATATATATATACTGCGTACGTGGTTATTATTCTGATTTCTTTCATATATAATTTATTTAATACCTACAGTTTTAACTGTAAGGATGTCTCTTTGTTTATAATAATCTATTTAATGGTGTTTGCATCGGATGCACAAATACACAAATAAATAAATATTTTAGTCAACCTTCCATTAGCACACGCATCGTCTACGTGCGTGTACCAAGTGCATGCAGTAACCGTTTTAGATCGAGCTGTTCGTACCACGTTGCAATAAGACTAGAATATTCAAAGATATAAAGTCACACGTGGGAGTTATTTTAATCGTCGCATTAATAATCTATTATTAATTGCAATAAAATGTTATTTTTCAATTTCGGTTTACAGTCTGAAAATATAATACATCATTTTTTATTTGAGAATGAAGAGTATTGCATGTTTTTATAAATCGCGGTATTGGAGAGAAGACATGTTAATGAAATATATTGCGTATTGTGGTGCCATGTCGACATTGCCGTTTATTTTCTTTAAAGAAAGGAGTTATAATTAAAATTTCATCAATCTTCAGTTTATTATTTTTCTATTAGTTTAAAATCGTGATACGTATCGTATGTATCGCGAAACGCGAGCCACAAAAACATTGCAAAAATACAATCCACGATCGAATGGACGCTGTCTACTGAACATCGTGCGTTTAGGAAAACATGAAAGTAAAAGTCGTTACACATAACTATTTAGTTGGAGCAGATCATCTCGCTATATTAAATAACAGCGGCATTACTCTGATTCCAATTCAGTCTAATCGGATGATTTCATAACAATATTAACAAACACAATGATTTGAGAATGAGTCGTGAGAAAATTCTAATGCAACACACTGTAATATGCTATACCTACGTCTGGTGTTGGTCCATAAGAGAAATCAACATCCGGGAAACTCAGCTCTTTTTCTTCTTCTTTTTCTTTTATATTGAAGAACTAAGTTCCTATGAGTGCCACGCGTCACTCTCCTGGACCTTATTGTCTGAAGGTGTCCGCATTCGCTTTGCTCTTTATTTGGCGAATATGTTTGTTTTGGTTTTTTTCTCTGTTATCTTTCTTTAATATTTATCTCAACTACGTTTTAGATATATGTCTTATTCATAAAACCCTTTCGATTTTCGATGGTATCTTTAATAGATTTCTTTTCATGCACTGTCTTCGGAGTTTCTTCATTTGCAAATTTTTTCGACACATTCTTCTTCTGTTTTCTCCAAAAGCAAGCACACTTTGAATGCTTTCAACTTATTTTTCTCTCATTCTGTGCTTTGCTTCTGATGATGTAAATGTAGATTTTCTTTTAGGGTTTATATTTTGCTTGATTTACCATTATCAATCTAATTTTTTTAATCTAATGAGCCTCTGACGTCGTATGTTATTTATTCTATTTAATAAGTTTCTACAACATAAAATTTGTAGTTTTATGTTGTATAAATAAATGTTTACCTCAATTATTTTCAAATTGCCTAAAATACAGTTTGAGATGTCATAAAATTGCTAGAATATTAAGATATTGCTTTAAATATAAGTTATTGATTATAGGTAGCAAAAGTTTATTGCAATTATTTAAAAACTCAATTTTTGCTTTATATAATGATATATAAAGTTCAATTCCAGTATAATTTGTATTACAAATTTTATTTATAACAGATCATTATTAACACAGAGCCATTTTAATTTTTATATAAACGTTACTCAAAAAAAGAGTCATTGATTTTATTCTAAACAAAAACCAAAGACGAGTAAAATCATGTTTCCAAAGCTACCTACACGATAATCAGTAAATTCATAAAAAAGTAATACCCCAACATATTTTTATTAAAATATTTTATTTCATGTTTTTTTTCATAAATCACAGCAAGTAGCTCGATACCAGACAAACACAGGTGGCCCTCGGCTGACAGATAACTTTCCTGACAGATCCGGGGTAAAACGAACCCAATTAAAATAGTAGATACCGAATCGGCCTAAAATGAAAACAACTTTAATGGGAAATACAGGGATGCAGATGCAGTACCATTATAATTGATTCCACCCCATCAAAAATGCGAACATATTTATTTGTAAATGAAATAAATTACAACTCAAAATATATATACAAATATATTTTGAGTATACAAAAATTAAAATAAAATTTAATCCGAATAACGTGAAATTTCGAAGAGTTGTGATTTTTATATTGAAGTTAATGGTTTCGGATCTACAATATCTATTTAAAAAAATACATATGCGTACTTGTAATACGTATCAAATCAATATTCTTACTTCAGTGATGTTACTAATGCTTAACTTATGACTAAAGGACGGCGTGAGGAGTGGGGTGGAGATTAGAGTCCGATGGGTATGTGGGCGTGGTCATTGGGCGCAGAAAAGGGGATGTAATAGATGGATTTTCAATATTTATTACAAAAATATAGTAACAAAAATTTAATTAATATTCAAACTCCATCTATTACGTCCCCTTTTCTGCGTCTAATGATCACGCCCTGATATCCACCGGACTCTAATCTCCACTCCACGCCACGCCGTCCTTTAGTCGTAAGTTTAGTATTACTAACATTACTGAAGATGATGCTTTAAGATCGAAAACAGTAAACAAAGTTATCATTTTTTAATTAAAAAAAAATAAAATTGCCTTTCACAAAGTAACACAAGAAAATTTCGAAAAATTCTTACTATTTTAAACGCACTTGCTTTGAGAAATAGGACCAACTTGCTGGTCTGGAATAAGGAATAGAACCCGCGATCGTAGAATCATTAGGCAATTGTTTTAACCATCAGACCAACAAACACATCTCCTTTATCTTTTTGGAAACAAGTATCCATATTTTCTCTACGTCTTTCTTTAAGGCGATCGTCTAGCAGAATGAGCAAATTTCACCATTTTTTCTCATATCTTCTCTTGCGTATTTTATTACATTTTTGTATGGAAATATCTCATTTTAAAATTTATTCATCAGGTTACATATATTTTAAATACGAATATCTTATTAAAATGTCATAAACTAAATTAAATAATTGATTAATAAATTACCAAACCTTCGATGTTTTAAAAATGAAGAAAATTGCTCCAGTTTGTGGGCCTTTTATGACTGAACGGCGTGTGAGATGTCTTTTTTATTCAATAATATTACAAAGTTAACGATTATCTTAAATTTGTTACAATTATAGAAAAATCTGTTAATACGTTTACATGCAATTTATGTTTTAAAAAATACTGTTTTTTTAAAAAAAAATTTTTTTGTGGGTCTTTTTCAATTCTTTTTACATGGTTGACAACTTTTTTACTTCAATAGTCAAAAGAATAGATATTATAATTTTACAATAAAAACAAAAAAAAATCAAAATCTTTGTCGATATTCCTGATTTTAGATATTTAATCAAGACGCAACGTATTTATGACACAATACGCAGTGCCTTGATTAAATAGCTAAAATCTGAAATCGAGAATAATTTTTTAATTTTTTTGTATTAATTTTAAAATAAAAATGTCTATTCCTTTAATTTATTAAAGAAAAAAAGTTATAAACTATTTTAAAAGGATCGAAAAAAACTCACAAAAAATAAAAATAATTTAAAAAACAGTATTTTTTAAAACATAAATTGCATGTAAACGTATTAACAGATTTTTCTATAATTGTAACAAATTTAAGATAATCGTTAACTTTGTAATATTATTGAATAAAAAAGACATCTCACACGCCGTTCAGTCATAAAAGGCCCACAAAGTGGAGCAATTTTCTTCATTTTTAAAACATCGAAGGTTTGGTAATTTATTAATCAATTATTTAATTTAGTTTATGACATTTTAATAAGATATTCGTATTTAAAATATATGTAACCTGATGAATAAATTTTTTAAATTAGATATGTTCCTACAAAAATGTGATAAAAAACGAAAGAGAAGATATGAGAAAAAATGGTGAAATTTGCTCATTCTGCTAGACGATCGCCTTAAGAAAGTTCAGTATAAGATCAAACGAGCTGCAACGTAATGATTTCATTTGATTTCATTTCAACGCACATTTGCATTTCGTTCCCATTCGTGGTCAATCTCATAAGCGTTCATTAGTCAAGGTCTACTATGGTTGAAATAATGAAATTAAAAATTCGAAAAATCGCTAGAAAAATCGGCAAATCTGTGTAAATATAAGAGTCGTAATTCGAGGGCTAACTGTAGTTACTGTCCTGAAAAACATTGTTCGCCTTATTCACGCAGCAAGATTGTTTAGAGGAAAAAAATAGGTTTTTAGCTAATGATAATTAAAAATGCTACTTTTGCAGCCTTGATGACTTCCCTTCACGAACAACAATGTGTCGAGTGTTTCACCTCGGACTCGTAAAGTATTACTCGGCAACAATGCCGTTTTCTTAACGTCGTATCTCCCGCACACAAAGTGTTTTTTGAATATTTTGTAAGTTGTCAGAAAAGTCGTATTGTTTTCTCAGGGTGCGCAGATTTGGCGGTGGCGCAACACAGGAAACTATCAGCGACATTTCTCGCTACGCATTTTCATTATTCAAAGTTCTTTAATTGTCCTTTCATTGAAGCGAACATTTCCACACAATGTTGTTGTTACATTTTCTGCCGTGGGATGGGAGAATATTAATTTGTACATTAAGAGATTAACCGGAAAGAATGATAGAGAATTTCTTTACCATCGGTATGTTAGTTCTAGGTAAGTGGAGAAATTGCAAGGAAATTCGAGCAAAGTTTAGAAAACTGGTACAATAAGATTCTGGAATAAGTATTGGAAATCATCAGGTGAAATTATTTTAAACCATGTTCACGGATGACATTTTTAAAAGGCATTCGAGACAATTTTTTAGATACGGTTATTACTTCCGTTATGGTATATACACTAACTATGTTTTAGAGATTAGCTGTTTCACGACAAATGATAGTCCATTGATCATTGATGTTCCGTTCGTCAGTTGGGTGAATTTCCTCAGCTGCAGTTAAAATGGAATGAACGTTTATAATTTAAGGCCTTCTGTTTGTCTAACTTTTTAAAATATAGATAGGTGTAGATATATATGATTCTAGGTGACCTTTGGATGGAACGGTCGATTGTTGTTTTCAAGTCGAACGTCATATACGCGGCTTTAAGTTTTGGACTCTTTCTACCCATCTCAAGGCGATCTCTAAGTACATTTTCGGTATAATATCTTAACACGTATATATTATACCTAGATTTATTTAATCGCATTTCATTCGATGTACGCCGGCCATTAGGTTTTTTTTTTAAATTTATAGATGCATATTTTCCGCCACACTACAATTGTTGTCTATTAGTTGGTTCAATAACTCTCCGTGACCAAACCAAAGTCCAAAAAAAAAAAAAAAAACCAAAGTCTCTCCTTATCGAGATTACGCTTGAGAAGGCACTTAGTTCAGCTTGTGTCTGGTGCTGGTATTCAATTAATTAGCGTAAGTAATTCAGCGGGAAAATCATGTGAATATATATACACATATTTGAATAGTTTGTCGTCCATGATTTTTTATAATATGGACTTCGTATATAATAATGCAGTGAAAAGGGATAGGCTAGGAATATCTCTTAGAAATCGAGTTCAAGCAAATTCTTCACAGAACCAAGGCAATAGATGTTTCATTGATAGAAACAGTATTAATCGTTTTCAAGATTATTTAGATTATCAACATCGCATGTTAATAATCCCATATACCATATAAGAGAGTATTCATTGCTATTATATTAGTATGTAATGAGCACTCTCTTACCTGTGTAGGAAAATTATAATAATAAATGTAAACTGTTTTGATAAGAAATGTAAAACTACTATATGCATTTATTTCCATTTTTTCTTGCATCTAGCGTCATACTTTTATATTATTAAAAAATATATATTCTTGATCTTTATCGTATGTAATTTCTTTCAAATAAATATTTATATTATAAGGTAGTAAAATGATAAAAAATATTACTTATCTTAGAACCATAGAATCTAAGAGGTATTTCTATACACATCTAGCGAGTGGCCGAGAGGTTTGCTATGTCTTATCCTATATTTATGTGTATTATGTGTGTATGTATCGAGCAATTAAACGTACTTTGTCCAATAAACGCAGATTTCTCGGTACTGAAATGAAATATGTTACAGAATTCATATTTTATGGTTAAGAAATTAGAAACACAGTGAAAAATAAAAGTCATTAAAGTAGTAGTAGTAGAATTACAGAGAAAGATGAACGATTTTCAATATTATCGATTTATTTAGGCTGGGTCCGATAACATGAATAGGTATACAATTCATCATTACTTTGAGACGTTTATACAAAAAAGTAAGATTGAAATATTACTTTTTTGTAAAATGTACGTATGCGTCGATAGAACTCTTTTATCGACTGCAAGGTGCACTTTGCAACGTTCGCTTTGCACAATCTTTAATAAATATATACTAGCAGAAACAACAACTTTCAACAGGCGCTCCCAGGTTCATCTAAAGGCAGCGACGTTTGCGGCCATGGCGGCCTGCGTATTGTAATTCAAGTGGCTCTTTCTAAATGCCTGCATTCATATTCATGCACGTATTATTTGTGCGGTGCTGTTCTTGCTGTCGTTGATCGTGCATCCGTTGGCACTTCGGTGCATCGCGCAATATAGCCCGCAATTTCCCGACTGCCGATGCACCTCGTGCTATGCTCTAGCGGTGCGCTGCGTCGCCTACTTGCTCGGGCGATACTAATGATGGCGATTAATCAAACCATTTTATTCCAAAAAGCGATAGTACTCCCAACGCACATAACGATTTGACACTACCGTGAGATCGATTTTAAATTAATAAAATATATACATATATTAAATTAGAACAATTTCATTTTAATAATGGTCCGTCGCCATTTGTTTCACAAAGGTATATGCTGTATATTAATTAATATATACAATTAATTTCAATTGGTTTACATTTAAATTACTTACTTGAAATTCAAGATACACCAAAGATGTTTCCAAGGATTAATGATGAAAACAAATTAAATCGGAAATCCCAAAGAAAAGTGTTGAAATTATAGAAAAATATATTCTACAAGATTGAATAATTTTTAAATTTAATAACGATAATATAATTGCATTATGATTATCGCATATTAGTTAATTTTTCTTCTTATATATAGGTACATAGTATGTACTACTAACTATTTAATATATTTTAAATATTAGGTCCTTACATATGAAATTGGCGTTTTGCCATACTGGCAAATTTAATCTCAAATATCTTCTCTTTGGTTAGGAATTCCAAATCCAAATTTATACAACTATTTACTCATGTATTTGTGTTTTGAAAATTATAATTCATTTGTTTTTTCCTCAATTGTTTTTTTCTTTGCGTCACTCAGTTTACAAAATGAAAAACTTGAAATATCGCGTTATTTACGAGTACGAGTTCCACCGTGGCACCAGTGCTGCAGAAACGGCTCGAAGGATTAATGATGTGTATGGCGACGGTGCCGCAAAAGAAAACACAGTGCGTTTTTGGTTCCAACGTTTTCGTTCTGGAAATTTCGACCTGCAGACCAAGCCCCGTGGACGGCCGGAGACCAAAGTTGATAATGAAGAATTGAAGGCTATTGTGGAAGCGGATCCATCGCAAACCACATCCGAGTTAGCTGCAGGCTGCGGTGTTAGTGATAAAACTGTTTTAATCCACTTGAAGCAAATTGGTAAGGTGAAAAAGCTTGAAAGATGGGTACCTCACGAATTGAGTGAAGCAAATCAACAAACGCGCGTTGACTGCTGCGTTGCATTACTCAACCGGCACAATAATGAAGGGATTTTAAATCGAATCATTACCTGTGATGAAAAGTGGATCCTGTACGATAATCGGAAGCGCTCATCGCAATGGCTGAACCCTGCCGAACCAGCCAAACCATGCCCCAAGCGAAAATTGACTCCAAAAAAGTTACTTGTGAGCGTTTGGTGGGCTAGTGCTGGTGTCGTTCACTACAGCTTTCTTAAATCTGGCCAGACGATTACGGCAGATGTCTATTGTCAGCAACTGCAAACCATGATGGAAAAGCTAGCTGCTAAACAACCGAGGCTGGTTAATCGCTCTAGGCCACTGCTGCTTCATGATAACGCTAGACTACACACTGCACAACAGACGGCTACCAAATTAGAGGAGCTTCAATTGGAATGTCTAAGACATCCACCGTACTCTCCGGACTTTGCCCCAACAGATTACCATTTTTTTCGAAATTTGGATAACTTCTTGCAAAGGAAAAAATTCAACTCCGATGGGGCAGTCCAAACCGCCTTCAAAGATTTTATTGATTCCCGTCCGAATGGTTTTTTTAGTAAAGGGATCGATGAACTACCTATGAGATGGCAAAAGTGCATAGAAATCAATGGTACATACTTTGATTAAATAAATATATTATAATAAAAAAAATCGGCTTTATGTTCCTCCCATACTAAACGCCAATTTCATATGTAAGGACCTAATATAATGATACTCCTCTCCTACTCACGAGTTATATTACTCATGTAGAAGAGAAATACCATTGTTAAAGCTGTCACTAATTTTATTGTAAAGTGTATTTTTCTATTAAATAAAAACATTAAATTATTTGACTTTAATTATTTCGTTTATAAATAATAAATTAATAGACTTATAAACGAAATTGACACGTGTAACTTAAAAAAAATATTAAGTGAATTTTATACAATATTAATTAATTAATTATTTCATTGAATTCATCTTTAAATAAAACACAAAAAATTAACCATAGGCTAGTCAATATTCAGTTAATAGAGTTATGTTAGATGTTTTTACTGTATAAATTCAATATTTTATTATTGTTGATTTGCTAACTACATTTTTATTTTTGATTTATTACTATTTAACTCACCTCCAAAATAAGGTTAAAACAATAAAGAATTTATCTCTCCCAAAGTAAAAATATTCTTGGCTATACAGTAGTTGAATTTGGGCCGAAATATTTCCGAATACCCTCGGGCTATTGCTAAAACAGCTGCTTCTTAACGATACATCATGTTTAAACTATACTTTGTGCACTTGCAGTAAGGTATATTTTTGATAAATTTTATTAACACTCGTGTACTTGATTGAACCACTAATATTCGTTATGAAGGAAAGTAAGCAGTTATGGTCGTGTACGATAAATGGTTTATCGATTTTATCGAATATAAACAGTAATAATTGAAAAGGCCAATAAAAACGGAACTCGATTGGTTTACATATAAGGTAGGTACACAATCTGTGATGTTCTGCAGGAATGTGGATGGAGAAATTTCACTCTGGTCTGTAGTCAGAAAACAAATTGACACACGTCATTGCCACGGATAACCCGTAACGCTGATTCTGCATGTGATTGGTCAGGGCAGATCGCGAGCAGCGTTCGTTCTTTACCTGGAGGAGCACCAACAGCGTCTGGCCATTTATAAACAAAATAATTAGTAATATGCCTTTATAATAGAATGGGTACGTTCTTTAAAGTATTTATTTCTTTAGATTCTTACTTAAACTCCCCGAATTACGTTAGATGTTTAACAGCCCTAAATAGCATATTGAAATTAAGGGGGATTGTTAGCCGCCGTAACTCAGAATGTGCGTTAAGCTCAATATTGTATGAATGCAAAGATTTAATGCAACAATGTGATTTTTAAATTTGAGCACAATAACAAAATTTCACGTACACGGCGTCGGCTGTGTTTAAAAAATACTCTGTGTATTAGAAAGAGAATGACAGATGAGTAGTTAATTAAAGAGTTAAGGTTGTTATTACGGTCGTTAGACATATTAGACGGGGGTGGAGGTCAGACAGTCTGACCTCCACCTCCGCGGGTAAAGGTCGTCCTCCTGATGACGCTGGATAAGTATCCAACGAAACGTCGAGATACGCTTCTCGGTAATACATACGGCGCGTATAAAATATCCGAAATTACAGTTATATAGGCAAATGAGTAGCTTGTTGGTCTTGTGGTTAGGACACTCACCTCGTGATCCAATGGTCGCGGGTTCGAACCTCGCCCAGTGATTAGATTAGTAAGTTAGTCCTATTGTCATAGCACAAGCGTTTAGCTTAGTTGGAAAATAGTAAGAATATTGATGTGACGTGTATTCCCTGTTTGCATCTCTATTAAAAAAAAATTCAAACCATTAACTCTAAAATAATTTAATGATTTACATTATCACAATGAAATTGTAAGACCAAAAGGCAGTTAAATGTGCCAAAATTTAGTAATATTTATAGGGGAATAAATTTTAAAATATTATAGTTTACCGATCAGATGGCGTTATTAAAACGAACCTTGATAAGAAGCGAAATTTAAAGTAGCATTGAAGTAGTATGGATGCATCGCTTTTAATTATCATAAGTTACCATTATATTTTGCCTTATTGATAATATTGCTGCTTGTTATACACATAATTTTTTTTAATTTATAAAATATATATTATTGTAGTAAACACCTCAAAATAATATTTTTACGGTTTTAAAACGTAATATCAATCCTGAAAGAGTATTTCTTAGTAGAGTATGATTTTTGAAATGATAATTTATAATATATAATTCGACGTTATTTTTTAATCAAATAGTTTGTCAGGGATTTGAAACTCGTATCAGAAGACCACCGAGTTATTTCTATAAGCGTGCTTTGTTTAAAAATAGTAATAATATTGAAGTGAAACGCATTCCGTAAGAATTTTAACTAGTAAAAAACATCTTTAGCGCATTGCGATTTAAATTTAATAAAAACACAAAAAATAATTATATAATTTGTTTAATTAATATAATTTTTATTTTGTATTGTAGATGCTTACCAAAAACATGAAAAGATTATAGTATGTTGCAAATGTATTTTTCTTTGTAGTTTACGCCTTTATTCCCGGAGTGTAAAATTATAAAATGTCATTGATTTATTTTTATATATACCGGTTGACCTTATTTAATTGTGTTTATTTTATAATGTTTAATGAATAGATGTATAAATTCTGTAATTTGTAATGAATAAACGTATACATAAATTTGAGAGTGTCAATTGGGTACCTTAGGTTATATTGATAACTACGGGGGTCAGCCCAGTAGTCCAGAGGGAAGAGCGCTGGCAACTCATAACAGATATTTCAGTTTCAATCCCTGATGAGATCACAATAAATCTTTGTAATTTTCTTGATCCTGTATGTTTTTATGATGTTTATCCAGTTTCATGGCTTATTAAATAAAAATTCAAAAATAATTCTGAGGCACGATTTCTAAAACAATATACAAAATTCATGATGATATATCTTCACGCATCAGTCATTATTTTGAGTTGATTGTTTAGTTAATTAATTATGACAAAATACGGTTACTGGTCGGATACCGGTTACCGACCACCGACACCACCGCCTTAATGAGATGCACCCGCTCAGGGCTGCCTCTTGCGCCGACAATATTTAAAATATTGTATCCTGAGCAAAACATGTTTGGTTCAACCTGACCTCTAATATTAAGATTGTAACAAAATTATGAAGGCCAAAACACAAAGCGAAAATTATTCAGAATATATTGATTATGTTCAATTATTTAAGATGTGAATTAAGTAATATTTAATTGGAAGAACACTACTGGATTTTATCCCTAGGAGGCCATCATTAATCAAGACTATATAATAGATGTCTCATAGAGACAATGCTATTTTTATATATGAGAAAGTAGGTACAGAGGACTTTTTGGATGTATATATAAACACCCGAAAAGACTTCCATACCTACTTTACCATATAAAAAGTATCCCCGTCCCTATGAGACATCTATGATACGTCTTTAGAAAATTATCTACATCTCAATCAATTTGTAAAACACAGAAAAACTGTACAATTGTATATTCAGTTTAAATTTTTATTTTTATTGAGTACAGTTACATATTTAAAGAAAACTATTTAAAAAATAGTAGATGAATATCACTGACATACCTATACGGTTCCAGATATAAACTATAAACACAATCTTAATTTTTCAATAAAAAATTACCCTTAAGAAAAAAATACAGAATATATCAATTTTTCATCGCGTCTATTATTTGAAACCATTGAATGGTATTGTTATTGCATTGGCGTTGCTTGTGTTGCAAATATTTCAGAAAATTGAGTTACAAGTTTTTTTTGCTTTTTTATATTACATTTTTATCATTTATTTTATCCAAATCTCTAAAATCTTATTTTTGTTAATTATATTTAAGTGATTTTGATTTCTGTTAATAACAAAAATAGCTTTATTATCAATCATGGAAATTAAATGAGGCACTAGCTATGATAATTTAATTTAACGAGTTGGTCTAGTGGTTAAGCAAGCCTGTAGTCGGTTTTCCAGTGGTCGGAGATTCGAACCTCGTTGCAGGAGACCTGCCAGCAAGTTCGTCCGTAGCTCAAGCGCTTAGCTCTTTTAAAATAGTACCTAAAACACTTGTTGTGACACGTATTTCATGTACGCGTCTCTATTTAATTATTTTTTATAACTGCCACAATACTAAGAGCAATCACAGCATAGGGCCCGAATTTAGAGTCAATATTTAAATTTGATTTAATAATAAATGAATAAGGATGTTTTAAAATTCTTAAAAGTGTTATTTTTTTACTGAAAATTACGCTTTTAAGGCGTACCTTTAAATCATCTAAGTATTGACTCTGAATAGCTCGGCATTATTTAAATATACCCCAAGCTTTTGATTTAATTGATATACCCGTATACTGTGATCGCTCTTAGTATAGTGACTCTTTAAATATAATATTATTTTCTACATCTTCGTCTCCGTTACATCAAATCTTACAAGCAACCTTACCTCAAAACTTAAATGTTACCTTTAAAATAATTAAAACCTACATTTGTCACCGGCATGTACAATGCCTGATAAAATAGCGCGTCAGAATTTTAAATATTTTTTTTTGTATAGGTAAACTGAATTTGTAAAAGTAATGATGGATTATTGTCTTGTCATCTGGAATACGTCTTCCTGCCAAATTTCGGTGAGATTGTTGGTCAGTAAGTGGGTCAAATATTCGTTCTGATAATTAATTTGCGACAAGAGCGATGGACAATTAAATTGATTTTGTTTAAAGTCATTATCATCATCTCTTGGCTCTATAACCCCTGGTGGGTCTAGGCCTCCTTGGGAGTCTTCCTTCACTCATCTCGGTTTTGTACCAGCTCTCTCCAGTTCAGAAGCTCCAAGGCAGATATGTCTTTGTTAAAAGCATCATTTTAATATCATACTGCGACAATATCTTCAAAGACATATCTGCCTTGGAGATTTACAACTGGAGAGAGCTAGCACAAGACCGAGATAAGTAGAGGAAGACCTTTAAAGAGACCAAGAGCCAAGACCCTCTAAGGGTTTTGATGGGTATTATATTAACGGAAGAACAATTTTTCACAAGGTTATTTGAAAATCCATAAGAAGTTCAATATTTGGTACATTCGTCGCATACAATTTTATTATTTGAAATATTATATTTTTCGACCAAAAATGAATGTGGATGGGCCCTTGTAGAAACGTGTTCCTCTTGGCCCGGTCTGAAGATAAAGTTAAGCGTGACAGCGACATGTTAATTAATGGGCTGTCATACGCCATTCTGTCACTCATTTGGCAGCGAGCTAATTTGGAAATGTTGCCGGATAATTGACTGAATTTTGACTTTCGTAAAAAAAAAAGCGATCCCTGACATGAACATAAATTGTATAAGTAAAGTATTACGAATAATTTTCAAAATTATTTAATTTTTTAATGAAATCGTATTGTGATGTTGCAATTTTATAACGTTATTATTTGATAATTAAAACAAGTAGGAGAATCCATAAATCAGGGACCTTATAAAAACAGTGATACAATCGCTATGAGACTCTTTTTCTTGTTTGAACAGCAGCGAAAACCATAGATCAGCGAACAGGGGAATGTTGGCGAAGCCATAGAACAGTAAAGAACAATTGAGCATACATAACCAGCGAATAAAAAGTACCGAGGTGTTGAATATTCGAGAGGGAAACATTTTGAATTACGAAATACTTTTCTAGTTAAGTTTGTGACTTTTGTGTGTGATCCAATGACTTTTATTTGCGGTAATGCAAGTTTCATTCAACCACATTTTTCAGGTCTGGTTTTCCAGGTTATGCAGCCAGTTCATTTTTGGTCCAGATTTATCATGGTAGTACCTTTTCATGCCGCGCAGTAATCGTCTTCATACAAAATTTATTCTTATGAAATCCAGTCATTACACAGAGTTATATCAAAGAGAAGTTACAATAAAAAACTTTGTCATTTCTATAATCTAATACAGATATTGCTATTAATAACGAGATTTTGATTTGAGTATTAAAGCAATATTATTTATATTGACATTCTTCCGAATTATTTTCCGTTATTATTATCCGAATAAACATTACACTAGAATACGCCTGAAAATTATTTCAATTTTTAACTCCTTTTTAGATCAGTTTATATATTCTTCTTCTTCTTCTACTGGATGATGGTCCGGGTCAGGGTCCCTGCACCGCAAAGAAAGTTCCAACTTTTCCTATCTTGGGCCCTCTCTCCACGTCAGCCCAATTTACTTGCAACCTCGCTTCACAGTTCTTCAACTGTTTCCGCCAGCTCCTCCTAGGACGGCCACTTGGTCTTCTGCCTTCTGGTCTTGCCTGGAATATCCGCTTTGGCAGCCTATCTGCCGGCATCCGTAAGATATGTCCCAGCCACCGTAACTGTGATTTCTCGATAAACGTCAATAAGGATTCTACTTCGATACATTCTCTTATTTGAGTATTTCGTTTCTGTCCTTTCTGGTAACTCGTATTATTTCTCGTAGAAATCCCATCTCGGTGGCCTGTAGCCTTGAGTGGGTTCTTTCGGTCAAGATCCAGTGCTCGCGGCCAAACACTAGGGTTGAAAACTGATTTGAACACTGCTAACTTTTCTCGTTGGCTGAGCTCCACTTTTAAAGTACGGGATAGTGCAGGGATCGAGCTACCCGGCTTGCGGCTCCTATCCTATCCAATTCACTTTCTTGCTTTCCATCCTGAGATGTTATTATACCAAGGTATTTGACACTATCTATTCAGAATATTTTGATTATGTTCGTAAGAACGCGAATCCAGTAATTGAAACTATCTATGTATCCTGATATTTGGAACTATCTATTCAGAATATTTTGAGTAGGTATGTTCAAAATATTCTGAATAAATCTGTATAAAATAGACTGATTCACTTTCTTTGCAGTTTATATATATTCAGTATTTTATACGAGTATATGCAAATTTTTCAAGAACATAATACTGGACGTCATTAATATATTAATGACTTAGTGATTAATAGTAATTAATAATTCATTAATCACTAATTAATAAATCACTAATTAAATCCCAGTGTTTTCATTTGTTTCGCGCAGCCACGTGACAATATTTTATATTATTAAAAATGTGAATTCTCCCCCAAAACATGAGTAAAAACTATTTTTGGGGTATTATATTGCTGAGATAATAATATTTATTTGTAAAAACCTTTACAAAGTTAAATAAATAAATGTATCGAAAATATTATAAATCACATAAAAATAGGGTACCTTACTGTTCATAAATTATTTTATTAAACGAAATACTCTGTAAAACGTTATTCTCCGACAGTTCGTGTAGGTAATATGACGGGCTATACCGATCGCAGCAGTTACAGAAAACTAAAGAACTACTACCAAATGAGCATCTTCCACCTTTATGCATCTTCCCTCCGGTTATCCTAAGTCTCACTTTTTTTGAAATCATAGATTCTTCATACCTAGCTAGGTTTAGGACAAAACATCGTGGTCGTATCTTCTGCTTCTACAGCGCGAACTACTTTCCTCCATTCGCGATCCTGTGCCTTGTTTAGACCGACGAGTAGCGTGGCTCCGGTCATCTCTCGGACTTTATCTATCCTTGGAGATTGTTATTTGGAGATCGGTCTCTTATTCTCTATCCTTGTATGGGTAGGTACTGCCAGCAATCAGAAATTTCTCTTCTAATAACATGCAAGAATTCTTGCATGTCGTGGAAAGCCTTCCTGTAGTAAGAAGTTTTTGATAATAAAGGTTCATCTCGCTGTGGTCTCTACAGACAATTTCTGTGGCGAAATTATGATTGTTATTCCCCGGAAAAGAAAAGTTCCGCGTATATTTGCACCAAATATTTTTTCTGATTGATTCATCTAAGGTGTTTGAAAAATATTGTATATGAAAAACTATTTTGTATTTTTTTGTAACAAAATAAATGTATATTACCGTTTTCCTGTTAGAATGCAAACATACTGCGCAGGTTCAAGGTTCACCGAACAGATTATTTTTATAGGGGAGAAAGTTATAATCGAAAATCTCTTTAGCATTTTTATTACTTTCGCTGGGGTCATTTAGATAAAATTAAATTGACTTATATAATCCTAGGCCTTTTCGAATACGAAGTATTTACGCGATTAAAATTTTCCAAAAATTGTGTAATTTAAATTCTACCGAAATTTGTTTGTATCCTTCCCTCAACTGTCTTCGCACACTATCTGATGAGTAGGAACATATCATGGGTCGTGTAGCGAAGGTAAAATGGCGATTGGCAGGATGTTGCATGGCAGGATGCCACAAGACGATTCCCAGAGTTCTGAAGTGGGAACTTTGGGAGAATAAAAGTTGGAAGACCTCAAAAGAGATGGGCCAACGATATAGCCGCTGTGGAAGGGGAAAGAAACAGCTACAAGAAGCAAACAATAGGGAAAGATGGAAGGGGCCTATATCCAACAGTGGACAGAGAAAGGATGAAGAGGATGAAAAAGAGATGAAACATATCAATTTGTTATTAATAAAAATATATCTAAATTAGTCAAATCATAGTATATACATACTCGCAAGTCGTTAATGCATCGTGAAAATATTTACAAGAATTAAACATTATTTTGAAAAACATCACAACCTTTAGTTAGAAAAATAATCCACCGCTTGTCAGTTTAATATTATCTTTTATTTTTCAGAAACAATGTTGACTTGAAATTGACACTCCGAAACATATATTATTATGTTAATGTTTCCGCTTACATTTTTAACACTGTTTATAGAAACCACCGAGGGGGGTCAATCTCCTAATTTATTACATTCCTGCTATGCAAAGCAGCGCCATTTCTGGTTTTTAACCGGATGTAACAGTCGAGAGGAAATAAATATAAATGTTTCATACCAGTATATTCCACAATAATCGCACCTCGCGCCGAACACTCAGTTATCAAACCCGACTGCGCTTGTGCAAGATTTTTGAACTTCTTTGGGCACGAGAGAGTAAATTCAAACGGCCGTAGGTCACTGTTGCACAGATTAACGTTACTTATTCTAGTAAAAATCTATACTATCATGTTAACTCTGTACGTGGTAAATTTATCGCGTTTCCCATCGGATAACTGTATTATTTGCTGTAGGTTCCGGGTTCGAATCCCGTCGGAATCGAAAACATTTTTACATTCAAATTCGCTATTCATTTTAATATTAGCATCACTAATTATTTGTGTATGTTATTGCTACTTTTAGTATAAGTTATTAATTACTTTTATCTATAATTTCATTTTACGATTGTATATGATTGTATATGATTGCATAAATAATATTTTTATCAATATTTTTGGCACGTGCATCTTTACAATGTGTTTCACTTTTGCACAATCTAAGATTTACACTGTTCAACAGAGAAATTCAAACGCTGATATTATATGCAGATCAAAAGCTTCTGTCCGTGAACCAACTGACATAAACATTTTAACTGTATATAGAAATAACCGTCAATAATGACAGAAAATTTCTAATGAAAAATTAATCATTATTTATATGAGTAATTTATTTAAACATCAACGAAAATATATTACCTACATATTTACCTTATTTTGACGCCATAACGGTACTCTTTCACGTGATTGCATTGACATATCTTGTCTGTAGTATATTTTAATGCGACATGAACAGCTGTCGTAAATGTTTTTTTTTTTAAAATAGATAATAGTTCCGTAAATCAAATACGGATAATAACAATGCAGAATGGCCAATTTCTGTTCTATAATGTTAGTTTTATATTTTTTTAATCATAGTTTCAAGTATTGCAAATACTACTAAGTTTACTTTTTTAAGTAGTATTTTTTTTTTTATTTTTTTATTTTTTTTTATTTATTTTTTTATTATTTTTTATTTATTATACTATATATTTTTTATTTTTTTTATTTATTATTTATAAATTATTATATATAAATTATATATTATACTAAAAGTAGTATTTTAAGTAAGTAATAAGTACTCGTTTAAGTAATAGACGGTTAGTTAAATAATGCTATTAACATTTTTTTGTGAACGTTTTTTATGTTTGCATGAATAAAATATTATTCTATCTAAGAAATATATTGTAATTCCAACATAAAAAAATAAAAATTTTGTCAATGAATATTTTTTTGATAAAATTTATACGAAAATATAAATTTAACTTTATTTTTATTGTGATGAAATTGTACAGCATAGATTTAAAGGCGTACATTATTTTTAATGTGTGCCTTTAAATCTATATAAAGCACTTAATGTGTGGTATATTTATGATTCAAAAGTCCAGACGCGAGATCTCGCTATTTAATTACGTTTACCATTAAATACATCACTTATTTTTTTCAGAAAACAAAACTAAAAGACAATCACCAGATGAGCTCGGCCCAAAATGCGTTTCGTAACTTTGATGGATTTTGTTAAATATATTCATAGCATTCCTAATATCTTTTAACAGCGCAAATTTATTGCATTGGTTCCAAATCTGGTTTATATTAATGTCAGGGCCTGTTTAAAATGCGAGTCCTACTCTTACGTTGATTCTATATATCTCAAACGCATTAACAGTTTTGTTTATGAACTCACCTGTACATATATTGCATAAAATTATTTATTACTGTGTCAACATTATTTATTTTTATACACAATTAATTTTAAATAAATTTTTATGTATGTCGTATTAAAAAAGTTTTTAAACATGTATGATACAAACTTGGAATTTTTGGTTCTTTCAAACTAAGATAGTCGCTTGTGCAATGAATATAGGACTAAAACTTTTAAAAATATAAGGATATGATTACCAGCTGCGAAAATGTATATAGGTTTACTAATTAGTTCATGAGAAAAGAGTACAGATGGCTCCATTCAAACAAATGAAAAATTCTCAGATTTTAACGTACATAGAACTTTAAAAATTTGATAAGGTGGATGTTCTTACGATGGCATTGGTTAACGTTGCATTATATAGAGTGATCACTTGAGCCAGCTTACACAGGTTGTAAGTCCTGGGCCATCCTACAAAAAGACTTCCACATACGTAATACCTACATCGGATAAGCGTGTTAAAGTAGGAACCTAATGCATAACTTCGCAACTGTAAATAAAGACCTAAGTAACGTTTCAGGCTGTAAACAATCACATAATTGTCTTCTATATTTCCACTAAATTTGTAAAATTTATATATTGGATTTCCGATATTGCAAAATGTATTATTATATATTATCGGTGAATGTGAAATGAATCGTCATTCACCGCAACGTGATACGCGTGTCTTCTACCATATTTTTACAAAAATTTAATACATGTCATTCGCTACATTGTATCTCGTCTCTTGTGTCGTAAATGTTATCATTTAAACCATTCTGTAATTTGAGCCTATTATAATTTTACTTAATCTCTCAATAAACCGGCTCCGCTGATTGGCCACATGTCAAATTTTTCATGGATTTTTGTGGTTCTTAAAGCCAAAGGCATTCGGTTGATTGACGCCAATGCGGTGAGTTTTTATCCCGTTTTTTTATTACCATCACGTTATCTTTAACGAGTTAAGTGACTACGACTAGTCTCGTGTAGTCTCGAATTATGATTTCGATCTTTTGAACTTTCTTCCTTCCTTTCATAATTTCTTTTCTTTTCTTTTTGCCTCATATACAAAGAGCCCGGGATGGTTTTAGGAAAATGTAGGCCTTATCAATTTATGAAATAAACTTCGTGAACACCCTACTTATATTTTTTTAGTGGCAACACTTATTTAATTTGTTGACTGCTACTGCATGGGGATGTCTTCCTTGAAAATTATAGTTTTATTTTGAATTTGTTCATGTAAAATATCTAAAATATGAAGAGAGACAATATAAGAAGTTCTATACCAAGAAGAAATAGAGAACGGCGTAGTTTTCTGTACACAGCTGTTGAGTTGGATAGTGGACTTTCTGGTGACGTAAAATAAGTAAATAACGTAAGTCTCTCCAATAAACAACTAAAAAGACTTATGTTGGAGAGGAGATAGTTCGTAAAATTAGAAATTGTTAAAAAATGATATGTTTACCCATAAAAACTTGTTAATTGCTAAGTGAACTGTCCTTCTATATTAAAGTTCTTAAGTATATATAGCGTTTGATTTTCTCTTCTACCAGCATGCATTTGCTGCCTGGAGATTTGCCATTTTTATCATATTTTTTATTATATTTGTAATTACTACATTTCTATGTCTCTAAAATTATAAAATAAATAAATCAAAATTAATATATAATGAAAAAAAAACTAATTTGCACACTCCACAGATTGTATTTTGTGCATAAGGTAAGGCCAGGGTGACATTTCTCGAGTCGGGAATTATCTGCAGAGTGATTTACGATCGGATAATGATGTCTCCGCCCGTAAATCATTCTCGACGATACTTTCCAAATTACAGAGAGATTCGTCTAATATTTTTTCATAGCAAAAAAATTACAAGAAGTGTAAACATTTCAAAACTATATGATTTCGATTTTTTTTTGTTTTCTCGAAGAGAAGAGTTTACTACTCCATTCATAATCCGTCATGAGGTGGGCAATAAAACACAACACGTTTTCGTTGGGTAATCAATAAACGTGAAATATAAAAATATAAAAAAACTATCACTGTCATTCTTATGGGCCGTGTCCATGGAATGAGACATCACGAGATATATACTCGTATGTCAGAGATTTAGCTGAGATGATTCTCAGTACTATCGCAGTATACCAAGAAACTGTGTATACTGTGGTACTATGCACGCGTATTAAAATTTTGATCTGGAAATAAACTCAGAGATCAACTTGAGGTTGAAAGAAAACTAAACCAAATTTATGATATCATTGAAAGATTTGGCAGATACTTCGTGGTGCAACATTATAATTTCAAATATGTTTTAATATACTTTGTAATACACACACAATATGAGTTATTAATTTACAACTATAGTTTCGAGAGGAGCAGTCCCTCTCATCATCAGGTATAGATAATAACTAACTTAAATACAAAATTTATCAATCTAATTGGGTACGAATTTCAATCTAAAAGAACATCGCCGCTGCTTAAAAAATAACAATTTCTCCGAATTTGCCAATCATATAATTAACACCAATCATTCTTTCGATAGTCACAAATTAAAATTACTCCACTCGGTTCCCCATAGACGATGGATAATGAATAGTTTGGAAACCGTTGAAATCCTAAAAAATTTAAATTCTGGAAACACATTAATAAATAATATCACATTTCAGTCCAGTTCACCACTCCTAGAGCTGTTCGGCGAAAAAAATACCCTTCCCTGCCGCGCGCCCCCCTGACCCCCCTGACCTACCCAATTAGATTGATAAATTTTGTATTTAAGTTAGTTATTATCTATAATTGATGATGAGAGGGACTGCTCCTCTCGAAACTATAGTTGTAAATTAATAACTCATATTGTGTGTGTATTACAAAGTATATTAAAACATATTTCAAATTTATGATGTTCGATTTTACAGCGATACTCGAGATCATAAAGATACAAAATATCTACAATTATTTAATAAATAGTTAGACAAGTGGAAACCATACGATTGCACGCAATTAATTCGCCTTAACTACTGGGTAGATTCAAAGATATTCAACCAACGAAAGAACGGAATAAATTATCAATGAACTGACGTTTGACGTTTGACGTAAACCAAACGGGAAGTGAGACGTGATACAGCGAATCTCTGAGTTAAGGTACAGATACACATGCTTCTTTACTGGCATGCTAATGAGCATGCCACTAATAAGCATGCTCTAACAACTGTACACACTTGCTCATTACTGGCATGCTTATTAGTGGCATGCTCATAAATAAGCATGCCCAAAGCTAACAATCAAACACACATGCTTATTAGTGGCATGCTCTTGTCATAGAATAGAGACGCTCTTGTTCAAAATGGAAACTTTGCAAACTGAAATAGAAAATTCAAGTCAACCAATAAATCAAAAAAGTTCCCGAGTTTCCATCCGCACATTTTTGATTTTAGTTTATATAATTTTTATTGTAAGATTTGAATCATTCATGCCTATTAATAAAGTTTCGTAAACATTATTTCTCACTTTATTATTTTTACACAACGGTGACCGAGTATTCCACAGACATTCGTGATTCCTATAATAAGTTACGAAAAGCAATGTTTTATCATCTCCCCAACGCGCCATATTTGTTTCATCTGTCGCGGACTGAGAAGATCGCATCGATAATACTAGTCGCGAAGCCCGCGAATGACATAAGCATGCTCATAAATAAGCAAGTCTGTTCACACATGCTCCAAAGATACCCCTTCTCTATGGTGAATGACAGTGGCATGCTCATTTCTAGCAATGTGCGTACACACATGCCACTAATAAGCATGCCACTGTCAAAGTCGATACTGCGCATGCTCACGTGCCACTAAAGAAGCATGTGTATCAGACGCCTTATGGTGTGTACTCGCGACTATGAAAGGGAGAGTTGTCTCCGAGGAATTCCACCGGATCAAACTCCTTATTTCAATGGTTGGCCAAAATCTCTTTAAAAATCTCCTCCTTAGACATGAGATATTAAGATTCCGGCCACGAAATATTGCATGTGTATTGTTTTAATAATTAGTTATTTTTCACACGACACGATATTTTATTATAAATATAATACGGAATAACACGATATGCAAGAAATGTGATAAGTGATAAGTAATTAAATAAAACAAGTATTTTTTTATTTCTAATTAATCGAAGGCGGTTAAAAACTGCAACGTTCACACCTGATATCCACATTCCTCGTACACGCTTGTAATTCACCTCCTCAAATGCCGCATATTTTTTTGCTTATAGGAATTTATTCCTGTCGATTATGCACTTATTGGAATAAGAATGTGAACAAATTATGGCGTAATGACAATAATTCAGTTACACAAGATAATTATAAACTATTTATATTGTTATATACTTTGGCAAGACAATAGTTATTTATTGGAGAAAAATAGCTTAGTAATACTAAAGGGTGACGAAAATACAATAAGAAGAAAGTTTCATGCATAATCTGTCTTGTGTTGTAACGCCTCTTGACCGGTCCGCTGGGTTCCTTACGTCAGAGGTGCAAATCAAAAATGATGGAAGCATTCCGAACAATTAAGATGTAGTGAAATTTCTCTCGGATGATTCTAGTTTGCATTGTGGCCGACAGATAGTCAGCGAGTCGGGATCAGCTCGTATTATGTACGGAAAGAGCACCAGGGAACATGTGCAATATTTATTTATTTATTTACGGGAAACTAACAGTACCTACAAATAAAAATTAGGTTACATGTTAATATTAAATAGTACAGAAACCATTTTACAAGTTTCCACAGAATTAACATGTTGTGTATTAAAATATAGCAACAATAACATAACAATATACAAAAAATTAAAGGTTTAAGTTAAGAAACAAACCATAAGGGTCAAAAAATTAAAGATAAAATGGAAATCAGGAATGGGGAGGAAAGGGCAGATCCAAAAAAGGTAAAAAGGGGAAGAGACAAGAAGAAAAAGAAGAGCAAAAGAAATATAGCATAAATATATGTGAGTAATAAATACATCTGCATATACAGGGTTATTAGGAAAACATTAATAACCTGGCAGGAATATTCCTGCCTTGATTATGAGTCGAAAATGTTCAATTTTTGATGAATGTTGTCCGAAGAATTATGACATATGGACGCGGGACTTCACCAAGAATTGAAGATTTTAATGACATCGATATCAGAAAATCTCATCCTGTGAATGAAATTTGGAGAGGCTCATATCCCGCAGTGAACTTCAACAGATATGAAGAAAAATATGAGTTTCAACCGGTTCTTTTGTTCAAAATTAAAGCTGTTTTATATTTAAACGTGATTGCAATTCAAAATTCTCCTTTCTCACAGTCCAGCGTAACAGCAACGCCTAGAATTTGCAGTAATAATATAGAATTATTATTATTCAGAGACGTTTTGTTTGCACCTCTATTATAGGTAACTATCATTTACCGGTAAAGATGGTCTATCATGACCTCTTCCGTGTTTCTCATTCCGATTCCGAGCGAATACATTCCGAATAAGGTATGAGCAAATGGATTACTTGTATGCATGGGCAAGCAGCAAAACCGTTTAATTGGACGATGGATCGATAGATTATGTGGATTCATTATGCCTTATTGGGTTGCGTAATTATTCAAGCCAAAACAATTTATAGAGATTGTAGATCGTAACAAAATGGTAAAAAATGATGATTAACATTAATTTAATATATAGTGTATCTATCTGCAACAGTTAATATATATGAATTTCGGATATATTATGTTAATGAACTCGTACTAACTTACAAATTAGCTGGTAGAATTTGAGATGTGGTTATGAAGAAGGTTGGCTAACTTAAGCTGAATAGAATACTCGAGAAGATATGAGGAGGAAGATATGATAAAAAAGTGACTAATGACGCTAATTAGAACTTTTTTAATTTAACTAAAGATTGTCCAGCATACATATTGAGTTATTTTGTCACTTCTATAGTTTCAAGAGGAGCAGTCCCCCTCATCCTCAGATGTAATTAATAACTTTTATACGTTATAAGAAAGAACAAATCTGAAACTCTAGAATCATGTAGATTTCATCAGTGTGTGTTTGTGTAGTTTTTACAATTTTCTCTTAATCTAATATTAACGGACCTACGAATATTTCAAGTTTTTGAGTAGCTGCTATCTAGAAACAGATTCACGGATCAATTGGTCAACGGCCATGCCAGCCACAGTTTATTTTTTTAGCCAATAACAGCCATGATACGTTGGTTAATTTTTCTGAAAAGTTTGATGGAAATTTCACGAAAACTACCCGTTATATCCCAAAATGTACCAAGACCAAAATTGTAACCCTCGATTTTGTAAAATCTGAATATAACATAACCCACTACTGATATTAGTGACACGTATTACAACCCTACCCGCTAAATTCTTATAAAATGTTGCGTAATTTTTAACTTGCCTTTTTAACGCTGTTTTCTTACACATTTTACCCGAGAAGCCTCTGAAAAGACATACACAAAAGTGTTAAAACACAAACCAACCGGTGAAATACGCTGCGCTTCGCGGCCACAGCGTTCAGAATTAATGACACCATTCAATACAAATGCACCTTGTTGGTGCATATGTTACATGGTTTGTTATCGAAGTCTGCCCGTGGTACATGTTGTGTTATCGTCGGAGGAGTGTTGAGCGTTGCCTGTCCCGAGAGAAAGGGGAAGAAATATGCATGGACACTGCGTGCATTCAATTGCAGCAGTTTATGAGCAACGCAGCAAAAATACGGTTACGAGATACTATCTTACACGTAACTCTATTTATATTAATGGATTTGACTACAGGTATACCTAATATTAGGTCCTTACATATGAAATTGGCGTTTAGCATGGGAGGAACATAAAGCCGTTTTTTTTATTATAATATATTTATTTAATCAAAGTATGTACCATTGCTATCTATGCACTTTTGCCATCTCATAGGTAGTTCATCGATCCCTTTACTAAAAAAACCATTCGGACGGGAATCAATAAAATCTTTGAAGGCGGTTTGGACTGCCCCATCGGAGTTGAATTTTTTCCTTTGCAAGAAGTTATCCAAATTTCGAAAAAAATGGTAATCTGTTGGGGCAAGGTCCGGAGAGTACGGTGGATGTCTTAGACATTCCAATTGAAGCTCCTCTAATTTGGTAGCCGTCTGTTATGCAGTGTGTGGTCTAGCGTTATCATGAAGCAGCAGTGGCCTAGAGCGATTAACCAGCCTCGGTTGTTTAGCAGCTAGCTTTTCCATCATGGTTTGCAGTTGCTGACAATAGACATCTGCCGTAATCGTCTGACCAGATTTAAGAAAGCTGTGGTGAACGACACCAGCACTAGTCCACCAAACGCTCACAAGTAACCTTTTTGGAGTCAATTTTCGCTTGGGGCATGGTTTGGCTGGTTCGGCAGGGTTCAGCCATTGCGCGTGAGCGCTTCCGATTATCGTACAGGATCCACTTTTCATCACAGGTAATGATTCGATTTAAAATCCCTTCATTATTGTGCCGGTTGAGTAATGCAACGCAGCAGTCAACGCGCGTTTGTTGATTTGCTTCACTCAATTCGTGAGGTACCCACCTTTCAAGCTTTTTCACCTTACCAATTTGCTTCAAGTGGATTAAAACAGTTTTATCACTAACACCACAGCTTGCAGCTAACTCGGATGTGGTTTGCGATGTATCCGCTTCCACAATTGCCTTCAATTCTTCATTATCAACTTTGGTCTCCGGCCGTCCACGGGGCTTGTTCTGCAGGTCGAAATTTCCAGAAAGAAAACGTTGGAACCAAAAACGCACTGTGTTTTCTTTTGCGGCACCGTCGCCATACACATCATTAATCCTTCGAGCCGTTTCTGCAGCCTGGTGCTACGGTGGAACTCGTACTCGTAAATACCGCGATATTTCAAGTTTTTCATTTTGTAAACTGAGTGACGCAAAGAAAAAAACAATTGAGGAAAAAACAAATGAATTATAATTTTCAAAACACAAATACATGAGTAAATAGCTGTATAAATTTGGATTTGGAATTCCTAACCAAAGAGAAGATTTGAGATCAAATTTGCCAGTACGGCAAAACGCCAATTTCATA